>JXWZ01007908.1:0-19886 GCA_000956215.1 Anopheles farauti No. 4
TCGTGGGACTTATCGTTGGGTTATCGTAATAAGATACGGTGGTATGCAGGTAGGCAGCGGAAGAATGTGCCGGCGTAGTGTCTGGTGTATTCTGCATGCCAGGGTAGATGATCGTAAGAAGATACGGCAGCAGGTAGGCAGCGTCTGGTCATCGTCTACATGAACTGACATGCTGTTGGGTTATGACTCATAACTATATATTGATTCTCGCGCTATACCGTGTTTTAAAATTTTTGTACTTATTTTTTTAAATGTTTGCAGGAATTAAAATATCTTAATTCAAAATATCTATAGTTTTGATTTCATTCTAATGACGAGAGGAAATGTAAGCTTATCATCGTCGAAATGTAAAATTTCGGGATATTCATCTATTTCACCTGTTTCTTGTTCGGGAAGATAATTGTCTGATATTTCAAATTGTTTGCTGCATAATTCTAGAGATCCATAAGATTCTACAAATTCATCTTCGTCCAGATGAAGGTCATTGACATTTATTTCTGTTTCTGTGATTTTGTGGCTGCAGCAACAATTGTACTATTTCCATCACTACTGAAAATTCTACGTAGGATGAAATATGACCCACAAATAGATTCTTCGCCAATAATGATACATTTTCGTCTTGTATTTTGTATTTTAACAAATTAAACATTCTCATTGAAGTTTAACAGTTGATAACCTAGATATTCTAGAAAAGTTTATTTTTGAGAAAATATTCTTTCCTCACGATTTGCACCTTATTTTTACTTACATTAAATTATCGGCATCGCTACTCAACCAACCAGTATAGTACGTAGTTCCTTCGTAATTCCTTTGGTTGATTTACGCACCCAATATCAAAAATATGTCCCTGTAAAGAAAAAAACAAAATTCAATTGTATTTGTTACGTAAATGCTGGCACAACTCCTGTGTGGTTCGCTGTCACAGTGAGGTCTGGAGTGCCATGGGCTTCAATATCATTTTCTTTGCCGTTGTTGTTAGGGTACAATTTGCTCGCGGTAGAATTGTGAGCGTGTTCGACGATAACAGGTAATAATCATCGGTTGATGTGGGCGTACAATCTACCAACGGTTCAAAGATCGAGAAGAAAGAGTTCGCGCGCGCCTAAACTGGAGGACGTATGTCGAAGCGGTGCGGCGCATATTTTTTAAGTGTAGCGGTGATTATTGGTGCATATTTTTTAAGTGTAGTAAAATAAAGTTCTTATTATATATGTACATACTCAATATATACATTTACCTTCTACATAATTAAACACAACTTAAGAACACTAAAGTTGTTGACTACGTATACTACTTATGTTTTACAAACCCCTTTTTTATTTATAAGTTCCTGTAGTTCAATGTTTTTACTAATTTTTTTATCCGAGTTTATCATTGATCTTGTTTTTCCCTTTACTGTATTGTATTGTAAATGTATTTACTTCTTCGTTGACTCCTGCTTCACTTTCCACCGTGGACTTCATCTTCTTTAACATTTTTGCTATGCCAGTTAAAGAAAAATTTTCCGTTACTCTCTTTTATTACTTCATTTATTTAAAAATTTGTTCATAAGTTATTCATGTATGAATCCGCATTTTTACAACACACTGAAAACATTTCCGCAGAGTATTTCTCATAATTTCTTCTGTTATAGACGTAATTAGCTTATCTTAACAATCTACAGCTCATATTTCTTTTAACCACAGCTTTTCTAACTTCTCAGTTCTTGTAACATTTCCTGTGTCGTTAATATTCTACCGATAGCTACACCCGGTCGATTGCATAATTTGTTCAATCCACAAGCAGTAAATATTAATATTGTTTTTTTTTATGTTTTCTTTTGTGCCCCATGGCCACCATCTGGCTAAGCATTCTTGCATAAAATAAAGGATTTCGTTTCTGGTCGATGGAAAACCACGCAATACATGTTTAAACGCAACGTTTTAATTTGTGCTTAGCTGCCCTCTTACCACAATTGTGGCACAACATTGTTGCCTAATTCTCCCGCAATGTTGCTTGGCCGATCCATTGGTAAGGCGGTAGTGGCTCTGGTCTTTCACACAACATGACCAATGTCATGATCCCATTGGGACCGTCTTCCCCTAGTAAGAAGTGACTATGGTCGTAAATTTGTCTGAGCTGATAAGACAAAGGCAATAATTAAGTTGATAATACAACGACATAACTTCGATCGTTACACCAGAGAAAGAAAGAGAGAGAGATAAAAAAGAGAAAACAAGAGCAAGTGCGAGAGAAAGAGAGAGAGAGAGAGAGAGAGATAGAGAGAGAGAGAGAGAGAGAGAGAGAGAGACATCAATATGATGTACAATAGTTCAAAACCAAATTCACAGTATTTTATATTCTATGCATGTTGTTTCGTATCGACGATACCATTAAATTACGTTTAAAGAATCAAGTATGATCATGAAATTTGCAGTTAAAATTGCTAGAGACTAAGAATTGCTTGATAAAAATTGTGCAATCAGTACATAATGAATAAAAAAAACTCAGTAAACATTCTAATCTAATTTCGCATGCAATCAACTTGTTATAATAGTAGGCCCAAATTTATCTTTCAATTAAATTTTTCATTCATCTTTTTCCATTTTCAGTGCGTATCATCAACTCACACGCAGCGTCAACCGTCCTCACTCGGAAAACTATCGGCAAATCAAATGGACTAATTCCACAACCAAAGATCTTTTCTACGCTTTTCATTCCGAGCCTCTTAGTATGCAATGCAATAGATCTAATGGTTTGCGTTTTGATGGTTTTGATTGGGAAAATGCTCCCACACCGACACCAAAACTTTTCCAGCATTTAAGTAAAACCACGAATTTTAAAGATTGCGCTCCTTACACATCGACATTAAAATGGTTCAAACCATTAATAGAAGGATGCTGCGATAACTTCGGAGAATGTATTTACTCAGAATCCAAATTAAAGGAATGAATAGTACCTTGAGTTATAATGGTCTAAATCATATGGTTTTTGGTTTTCGAGATAAATGGTACACCTGATAAAGGATATTTATAATATGATGGGTTTGGAGGAATTATGTCACTTTCATGAGTTATCTTTTGTGAAATCAAAATTGTAATTCAGTATAGAAGAATGTACTAATAAATAAAGAAGTTAATCACAACAAACCAAGTGGGGTGTAAAGCTCAATGTTATTATGATCTTAAAAAACAAGATATAAACCCATAAACTACAAAGAGAATGCAATACAATGAACGTTTTTTCACATAATTGCTAGCACTATCTACCTACCGATTTCGTAAAGAGGCACGAACGAGAATAAAACTAGCTAATCGTAGAGTCTATTGTTGGTATGGAGAGTATTAAGAGTATCATCTTGTTCCAGTATCATGGAGAGCTACCACAAATTAGTCTACCGAGGCTGCGACGAACATGATCGTTACGTTAAGGCTAGGTTTTGTTCTAAATAGTCGAAGTTGTAAAATTTGAAAAGATGTAAACCTATTCGTTGGGCTTAATAATCTCATTAAGCCTAAAAAAGTGGAGTCTGCACCACGAACTTGAAATGAGTACACGTGTTTTGTGAGTGATCCAGCTGTTTATCACGGGGAGGATTTCGTCTTTCAATTTCGTATATTGGTAGCGTCTAGGATTTCATCGAGTGAGTGTGACGTTCTGATTTTGGGGTGTAGGACTATTGCCTGAGTGGAAACTCAGCAGTCTGGTGGGGCCCGTGTCGTGACGTCATATTAGAGGTTGACATCTTGACAGCTGCCATTACTCAACAAATTTATCTAAAGCGTTAGAATTCCCAAGGTTTATGCATAGTAGGTCTAGTAGGTCACTATAGCTGCGCTAAAATCATTGTAATCGCTAAAAAAAATTGTAATGGCATAACAGAAAACAGCATTAAAATGAAGTCGCTCCGCTCGAAGGTGATCGTGGAGGAGTCGCGGGTACCTGTAGCGAAATCAAAGTTGGGACCTAAAAGCCATCGACGTCCACTAGCGAGGCAAAGGCATTGCCTACTAAAATAACTGCTACGTAAGAGATTTTGGCTGCAAAGCAACAGCTGCAGCAAGCTAAAGAGGAACTGGAGGTCTCCAAAAAGAAGAATTCGCACCTGCTTAGTACGATAGAGCAGTTTAAGGTGAATTTCAAAGAGTTGAATGCATCCATGCAATAATGCAATAATCAATGCGGATTCGGAGCGAAGCATCCGCACAGTGCGCGAGGAAGCCGATAGGTGCGAACAGAAAGCAAAAGTCAACTGCGATCGTCTTCATGATGGACTTCGCAAGCACTGGGATATGCTTTTGTATATCACCGGGCTTGTCGAGAATGCAGATAGCGCCAAATTGTCACCGATGTCGGACAACGCGTGGAAGCAGGAGCGTAAATGGCAACAGCAACAGCTACGACAGCAACAGCTACGACAGCACAAGCAAACTGCTAAAGGCCAAATTGTCAAACAACAGCAACAATCACCACGACTAGAATCCTCGCCGGAACTAGGAGGAGTTGGTAGGAGTAGGAGTACTCGGTTGTTTGTCGATCATCTCGGTATTTTGCAGCAAGAGAGGTCTTGCGGCTTCGAATTCCGCGCAGGACCATAGAAGATGGTCCACATCGTGGAATCCAATGCCACAGCCACATATTTTCGACGGAGCCAGATTTATACGCTGCAGATGTGCATCCAAAGCGAAATGATTCGATGAAGCTCTAGGCATCCTGTGGAGCGCTAGGATGCACCTTTAAGGAAACAAAATCATTAAACATCTTAAAAATTTCGTTCTTCAACCTGTCTCTATCAGTGCTTTTAAATTTTCTATAACCAAGGGATTTAATGTTCAGGACCGGACCAAGAAACGAAGCGACAGTTGTTCTAAACGCAACTTTATCGACATCACTCTGCACATCTTTTCTAGGGACGTGTTATGTGTAGATTTCATGCGAGCCTGTACTCGCATGAAATCGCCTTTAGGATTGACAACGGTACTGTACTCTTTCGAGTTTGATCATCAACGTTTTGGGTGCCCAATGAAAACATATGCTTCCAAATTCCAAAACGGAAAGTATCGTCGTCTTATACAATCGCAAGACCAATACCAGAATCCAGTGACTGTTCTCAGAAAGTTCTGTGATGTTAACTTACTGTGGGGTTCACAGACTAAAACATAACTTGGTTTACTAAATTGTAAATTTTATCCAAGAGAACCATAGTGACGATGATGTGTCAGAAGAACTTATCGACAAGGAAATTTTTGTCTAGATGACGACGACTGTCCCAGTGATACCAGATCTCTAACCAACGAGGTTTAGAGTTTGAGGTTTAGAGAGACTTTTATTTTGGAAAGGGTCTGAATTTGCTACTTTTATGCATTACTCAGTTGTTTTAAAGGACAAAATAGAAAGTGTAGTTTATAAACAATACAAGTTATGTCATTGCACCATTTGTACATTACCAGCTAAAACGGCTTGGTGATAGGATTTATGATAAAGTTCCAAACTCGTTTTTGGCTTGTTTCGTTCTGCTACGTTCGTTCTGGCAGATGGATACATCTGCCTTAATCCAACGAAAACCATTAACTGATGGATACACCAGTTTCAACTATTAACTTATAGCACAACAATTTGATTTTAGAAATCCCTATGAAAATATGACATTACAGTTATATAAAATGTCGATATACAATAGAAAAACTATCGATGCTTTTTGTGTGTAATTTTTTTATATTTATATTTACACTTCTCTTATTATTATATGTATATATCTCTATCCTTTATATTTCTTTTTAGACTAATTATATTAAAAGAAACTGTACCAAAATGACATGAATGATTTTTAATCTTGAGCAATGGTATAATAGTTTAAAGAATTTTGTTAAAACATATGTATGATTCTGATGTATGAGTTTTGAATATAATGTAACTGTTTTTGCTAAAGTCTACGTTACTCACCCATAATTAGAGAAATGGTTTGAGTAATATTTGAGTAATTCCTTCATAGGGCCTGCCGAACACTGGTGCGCTATCTTTAACATGAACTTTAGTGCTTTCCTTACATAAGCTCTGTGGAAGAATAATTCCCCAGTAATACGATCACCGGAAAAGTTCTCCGGCAAAAGAAAGTATTGCACCACAATGGTTTTCTCAAAGAACTGGTTGCTTTCGGAAAACACAAAATGTGCTACTGATACTGATGAATAAGATACCACTGACGAATGAGAAATCATAGGATATTCATATTAATTAGCTCAAAATTGCTATGTCGGTGTCGGTACATATTATTTTACGGTTCGAAATTATTGTGGTGCTTGGTTAGTAGCACATTTCCAAGTCCACATATCGTTGAATAGTTGAATATAGTGTCTGACGCAGCCGTCTGGTTTTTATCGGAAATTTATTCTAAAATTCCCAAGTTCGTAAGTTGACGGGGAGTTGTAGAGTTTTCTGAGATTGATGTGTACCTGCAAGTTTAGAAACGATAAAGCGTTCGAAGGGCAATGACTTAGTAAACTTGCACAATCTCAGACCGTTGGGCGTACATTGCGTATACATTTTGTTGTTGTATTGCATTTCCATGCGCGAAATCGCAAACATTTTGTGGTGAGAAACAATCATTATGTCACTCGCAGTAATGAAAATCGGCTATACTTTAACTGTTTATGTATTTCTTAAAGCAATATGTACTTCTCATTCAATAAGCATTCATTTGGCCTAACAACAGCAGGTTCACTTATTATATCTTTAACTTTCTTTAAATAAGTTTTGGCCTTGTGAAAGAATAATTCCTCAGTGACATAATAATCGATAGTGGTTTAATGTTTTGAATAAGCCTGATACAAATTTCACACTAGAAGGTATTGCACCAGGTCAGTGCATGTATGCAGCATTGAGTGCGAATATTTTTTTATTTGTTCACCCGCATCTCAACTTTCATCGTACTAAAGATGAGGCTTCATAAATAATTGGGTCCTTTCTTTATACCTTAAAAACCATTGATACGTTGTCATTCATTGGAAACCAACAACAATTTCCTCATAATCCGTGCATTTTGTTTCTCTGTGCAAGATTATTCTCCTAAATTACGTGGTATCAGATGAATGTAAATAATAAACCAAAACAGGAAATGTAGGCCACCTTTTCTAATCTTTGGAATATCCTGTCGCTCGCTTTGTTAACAAAGCGAGTTTTTCAAAGATTTTTATATCCCACCGCTTACGTTTGTGGTAATGGATCGTCTTTCAACGTATGGCAAATCGGCTTCCACTTTGATTGTCTTTGATGTTTTCGAAAAAATGCAAGTTACCGTTTTTTGTTTGTATAGCACTTTTTAAAAAACGACTTGTGACTTGATCGCTGGTCAGAACAGAACTTATTTTATTGAATGATTTTATTGAATGGTTGCTCACACGTCGACTTCTTTCTCTACTGGTTGCCGTCGGTGTTCGCTGCGGATGATCGTTGTGGTGGTCGTTGTTGTCTCAGCATTTCTCTGCAGTTGACGGAATTTGCAATTGTTTGGATTCACTTTCGGTGATGAGCGTGGGAGTCGCGTTTGTTATTGTTATGATTTACCATCATGGGAGTCGTTGGTTATCGTTTGTTATTGCTATGATTTACTTTCGTTGATGAGCCCTTCGTGCCGTATGATCGCGGGTTGCTGGTTGTCGTACGGTAATTTGTATATTGACCAGGATTCGTAATTGCCGCTACCGGCTAATGCCTGAACACGTCGGAATATATCTATGCAGATAAATCCATGCAGAATATATAGAATATATGTGAAGTAACAAACACAAGCTAACACTGCAGAAAACTGAGACAATTTCATGTCTTTATTAGATTACAGCGTAGCGATTACTTCACGAATCGTCGCGCGCACCTCTTATATAGTTCGCTCCTGGTTCGCCTCTCTCTCCCTCACATTTTCTCTCTCGCTCGGATTAACCCTGTTCGTGAGGCTCTGTACCCATTACTCTACATATATATAGCAGATAGATAGATCTAGAATAGATCTATGCATATATCTAAGCAGAGTAAGCGAGCGTGAGGTATCCTATGCGGGTGTGACAAATATATTTACATCGTTCGGGAAGTTACCAAATTACAATGATAGGAGCTTTGGCAACAATTATGTAAATTCTTTAGCAACAACGCTGAAGGCTTTTCCCAAAATACAGAGTGTTCTGAAAACACCATCAACGGCACCAATGGGCTACGCTGACGACACAAAGCGTCGGCTTCATAGCACCAATCGACGCTTCGATGGCATAGATCTCTTCGCCCATGACAACTGCATTGTTCCAAAGAGACGCTGAGCCTTGATCGCAATACTAATATTCCCGTCTTCTCTCACCTATCCCATCCTCCTTCAAGTGTGGAGTACGGACGGATCTTCTTACGGACGGTTGACGTAGACATAATTTTCTTGCATGAAATTTTCGATTGTAAACAGACTCTTCATGGATATAATATGCTCAATTTAGACAAATTAGCCTTTGGTGTAATCTTTCTTCGGTCCGAGAACTCCACAGCTCTATGAAATATTCATACCCCTTCTGGAAATCAGCATACAACGGAGCGGAATGTATGTCTTAGTTGCACGTTGGCAAATTATCTGTGCAATGCGTTTCCTTAGCATGTCACTTCAACTGTATGATGAAATAAAATGATGTAATGAGCGCTCGATATAATGACACCGTCTAGAAAAATGTCATAAACGGCATGGGGCTGTGTGATAGTTGAGTTGTCAGGGCTCTGTCAAAGCAGCTGTCAGTAACTTTGCAGACTCGCCTCAAAATTTCCTACGAGGAAGCGATCCGCCCGATCACCGGGCAGAAACTACTAAACATTGCGGCTTCACAACCCGAACAAGACACCCGGATTAGATGGAATTCTGATGATTTTCACGACTACTGTTCGACGGCACCCCGAGACAATCAAACGAGCCTTTCAGGAGTGCATTAAACCGGCCAAAATTCTTCGGAACTGGAACAGCGGCTCGTCCTCATTCTACAGCTCGCCAAACTGTCAGCCGGTTCTCCAAAAAACCCTAGGCAAGGCGTACAAGAAGCTTTTGTCTATTTATTCGGCTTCTGGCCTGATCGATCGACACTCTAGACTATCCAGCGAGTCGTCGAAACAGGTCGATCCGCGCTGAAATTTGGACGGACCATCGTCCGAGACAATCCCGGTTTGTTGAACACGGCGGATCGGTAGGTGATTTCCAAGGTGCTGCGCGGGAAAGGAGTTCCCGTGGTATTACGCTGCATGTTAATACACCAAGTGACGAATGAAATTCCGTAAGAATCCGTTATAGCTCCAACTCACACTCAAAACGGATATAGTGATGTTCTGTCTGCGCCAAAGTCACCTGCAAATCCCGGTTAACATTGCTGGTATCGAGTACCGTTCGAAGTAGTCGATACGCCTTGGCCTTGGGATGATGCTCCATGACCATCTTACGTAGAAACCGCATGTAGATAAGGCAGTTTATAAGGTCTATAACATGATGAAATTCTTACTGTCCGTGATGAGAAATTTCAAGGGTCCCATGCGAATTGAAATTACTTTCAGAGTGATTCAGTAGCAGCAGCCATTCCAGCAGCGGCCGATCCAACAATAGCAAATCCAGTTGAAGCAGAAGTAGCAGGCCCAGAAAGTGCCCCAGTAGCATTAGCAGCAGCTCCAACACAACTCTCAACAACCGCAGCAGATTCAGCAGAAGCAGATGAGGCAGTAGATCCAGCAGTAGACTCAGCAGGAATTATGCTATCTCGCCTAAACAAAACAGCCTGGAAAGAGTTCGAGCTTCACCGGTCGAAAAACTCCTGACAACGCTACTGACATGGCGCTCTACATCATCATCATCCGGCTTTGAGCTCGTTTCCGAAGTATTGCTAAACGATACCCCCAAGAGCAGCACATCATTTTGCCGGTCCAGCTAATTGTGGAACCGATTCCTAATGGGTATTAAAGCAGCAACAAGGAATTGATCCGCAAGAAGCTAGGGCTTGTTAACTTCCTACAAGAAGAAGGCATGAAAGTACTGGCCTTCACGGAAACGCACCTAAAGCCACATCAGCCCTTCAGCCTCCCAAACCACAGCTTCATCCGATTAGACCGGCCAGAATCAAGAAAAGAAGGCATCGTCGTAGCCGTCAGGATTTCCATCAAGCTCCGCACAATCCCGCTTCCAGACATTCAGTTTATTGAAAGTGCAGGCATCGAAATATTCTCATTGAAACTTCATCTTTTTCGCCGCTTATTGGCCCAGACAGGCGCGAGACTCTGACGGATCAAGAGCCATCCATGGCGCAACCCTCAATTGGTGGAGACTTCAATGCCAGACATCACAATGAGAGAAAAGTCCAGAACAACAAAATCCGGCAGGTAATGTGGCAAACCTTTCAGTTTGGTCTGTTTACAGTATCGTAACCTTTTTACCCTACTTTTTGCAACAGTAGAAGCAGCTCCACCTTGGCATCTTTCTCTCGAACATGTGTGACCGGACCGACATCCCAGACTCCATCATCGCCCGCTCATTGGACACTCCCTACTGATTCAGCAGATCAACAATGAGACTACACATTCCTGTCGACAGCACAGACACTATTGAGAGACTGACTGGTGCAGTTTTGAGTTCTTCATAGATTCAATTATCGACACCGACGATCTTCTCAACACTGACTGCGTCATTGATGTCCCTCGCTTGTCTGGACCATAACATGATGGAAGCCCGAATCTCTCTCCGTGAAGTGGAAGTCAGCAGTTACTTCGTCAACATCGATCCAGAAACACAGCGGTTGATAACTGTTAAACACGTCATTCGCAGGCGTTTTCACAAACCGAACAAAGTGTGTCGCGTACGCAATATCGCGCCTTATTGAAACTAGGCATCACTACGATCACTAAAACGAATCCCAACTATGTAAGCGGATCCCCGGGATGAATATCACTAACACCAACGAAATGTAAGTTCTTCCCAGGGATATAAAAGGAGAAGACAAATTTACAATAAATTTACTCGGATTATTTCAACACAAGCGACCAGATTATCATTCCTTGTACCATTCGAAACAGAAAGAAATCTTCGAGAAATACTTAAGAAAGCAACTAGCGGTAAGGCACTGGCGAGCGGTAAGAAAAGAAAGGATGCGCGCCCAAATTTCTCCATTACAAAAGCCGGCTTAAGGAAAGCTCCTGCGAACAATTTTAGTAATCCGCACGAAGCAATTTGTAGTCGTTGTATGGATAATCTTGCCACCTGCACCATCAGCATTCGTCATTCGTACTTCTCCACCCCTGAATAAGGTTAATATTTCATTAAATATAAGTGACAAATTTAAAGCTCATGGATTTGATAAAATTTTCAACACAGTGTCGAAAACCATTGGTCTAAGATCCATAGCTTTTTCTCTAGAATTTTCAACAGATTCCTACGGTTGGGTTACTTTCCGCAACAATGGCCAAAGTTGTCGAAAAGTTGTCTGATGAAATGTCGAAAAGGTCTGGTACAGTATTAAAGTCTGGCTTTTTTTTGCGTGGTAAGGTTTAACTTTCCAATCTACCTCACTAAAATCATACAAAATTTCAAACAGAATCGCCATTCTGAATATATTTGAATAGAGCAAGATCGGATTTATATCCGTGCGCTTGATGCCTAAGCTCAACATCTTCGAGACTGGAAGATAAAGATTGATGCAGACGCTGGTGATGGTTCTCCCGTAAAGGAAGAACTGCTAAATGAGTACAATAAATCTTGGGGTTCCTTCTGTACGGATGCTCAACTGATGTCCCATCCCTGTCGGGTATCTGGGCGTTTACATTCATCGTAAACTGTCCTTTAAGTCCCACATAAACTGTATTGCTACAAAGACCTTTAGTCTCCGTAAGAATCTATATCCGATCATTAACCGAAAATCAAGTCTCTCCCTTGAGAACAAGATAATTGTTTTTTGGCAGATCATTCTCCCGGCTTTACTTTATGATTCGAATGTCTGGACCAGTTGCTCCAACTTCAACATGTTAATAGTTAATAAAATTCAGAGTACATTATTAAAAATCACCTCCCACGGAAATTTCCCACCATTTAACTCCATACCATGGCTGGCATCGCCATGATAAAAGAATGAATTGTCCTCGATCTAGTTAAGCTTCGCAACACGATCCAAAACTCCTTCTCTCTGATGATAAGAAAATTGTTCAGCCAAGGCAATCATTCAACTCAAAACTAAATCCCTACTTGGTTCTTTTCTCTATTTTTTCGCCCCGCATTCTGCTTCCAGCTTTCTTTCTTTTATTCTCAGTTCTTATAGTGTTAAATTCTTAGCTAGTCTGTAAGCCTTTGGATATAAACTAAGGATTGAGATATTTATTATAGGTAAAATGCCCTCTGTACGAAGGTTTAAACCTTAGTTTAAACCTTCCATCATTTATCTTACAAATAAAATCTAGTTCTAACTTGTTAGCATCATACTTAATACTAAGAGGCTCCTGCCAACACCTTGCTTAAACACTCCAAGGAGAAAGAAATCTATAAAATAAGTACTTTGTAACTTACTGTTAAGCATACTTTATATTCATAGAAATAATTCAATATTGTTCTTAAAAAAATATCAATAAATCAGATTTTATCATAACCTCAAGGAAAACGGGTCTTGTTTTATCTCGGGTTCAGTTGAGAAAAATTGTCTGGCTTTACTACGTTTCCGGCGTAGGTTCCTGAATTAGAATAGTAGCGAAAGTTTAATGAAATAATCATGAAACTATCTAAACTTCGTACTCTAACAAATTGCTGCGCTAAGCAAGTTCCGAGCGTGCCATAACGTCGCGAGAAATGAACCTCACTTCGTCGCCAACAGTTGTACAACAGCCATAGGGGACACTTTAACTTCTTCAAGATAAAAACTTTTTCCACTGGATAATCCGGTAGACCATGGATAACGATTGTGGTGGTTTTTCTTTCTCTAGCAGATGCATGTAGAAGTGTGTGCTGGTGCGGTTACGAAAGTCGGTAGTATTTGTTGTGTTTACTATTATACCTTTTGTCGTAGTGTTTGTGGTGTATTGCACTACACCAGAGTCGTAATTTTGCGGTGTACGTCACAGACGCGGTGTACGTACAGATGTTCACCAAACGACGATTGGAGGTACACGACTCGCTTTATTTTAACACTGGTAGAGGATCTCTTCGATATAACTAAGAATATTGAAAGCGTTGTTTGTGGCCACGGTTAAGACGCTGCTGCTACGTGTGCGATATTCACTTGAAGCTTTTAGAGGACTGCCTCGCCAATATTTTGTTTGAACCTTCTCAGATGAGTGAGATGGCGAACGCTTCTTGAAGCCCATACAATTGCGATGCGACATTTGATTACTAGATTTGTTTTTGTTGTTCACTTATCGCGAGATAGAAAGGAAAACACGACCATATAGGACGCTTGCTGTCAGTTGAATGGTTTCTAGTTGCAATAGGCAATATTTTTCTGTTGAGCACTTTCGTTAGTAAAGCCTATAGCTTAGTTCGAAAGCCAATAATATCCACATTCATTGGATTACAAATTTGTTCATTATAAAAGAGAAGACAGACAACACAAACTTGAATAAAACAAACAAACGTCAGACGTTACGTGGATGTTACAAGACAATAATGAAGAACATTTAAATCAATCACAGCGTCATTGTTGCCAACGATGTTGATTATATAGTTAGCAAAAGAACAGTTACTCCTTTCCCAGCGTCTTTAATGCATATGTTACAAAAGCGAAGATTGCTGAAGGACGGCTGATACTCTGGAATTTTGGAGGCGATGGTGTTCAACAGCATGTCCCAGGCCGTACTGACTCTAAAAACTCCACTGCAAACTCCAATTAATTCCCCTATTACTGCATCCATGATTCTTTGAAATGTCGCAGGGGCATTTTTAGGCCCAAAGTGCATTCTAGTGAATTCGTATTTTCCAGATTTTATAGCAAAGGCAGATTTTTCTACGTTTTTTTAAACCTGTCCAAACGCATATTTTTTTCTCGGAATCTCAAAATAGTTCCCATCGATGATGTACTATGTGGTCCAGATAGTAATCTAGAGTTAAATGATTGTCCAAAAAAACTAATCGTAGTGTGGGAGTGTTACGATACGGGTGCAAATAAAGTATTTTTGACTCATCACCGATCATTTCCCATGGTTCTCATTATCTTACCTAGCCTTTTTCAACATATATTCAACTCTGAATATTGTCATTGACTATTCAGTCGATGTTGGTTCCCATTTCAATTTATTTTCTTAACTGATTAGTCTTGACATTGATTTATCAACTCTCCGCGGGTATTCATGTTTTTACTTTCCCCATGGAAAATACCGGTCATCCCCAATTTTTAATATTTTCATTATGATGGTTTTGGACTGTTTTTCATCGTTGAGTTTTGGCAATCGTGCAACTGGCTTATAAGGAGTAATTTAAGGTTACGTTTTCTTTTTAAATATTCTGCCATTTTATTCCTCAAGTTATTTTTTTTAAGTCACCATTGAAAAATACCCATTCGTTTTGTGTGCATCCATATATCCATATACGTATTCTAATTTTGTTGTTGTAGCAATTGGCTCATTTGGTTTACCATAACGATTTTCCATTCCAATCAGTAATTGATTGTTGTTCAATCATAATAACAAGGTTGGTCAAATCTTTCCATACCCTTTTATTAGAAAGCCTTTCTAGTGTGCAAATTGTTCTGATAGATTATCGTTATCCAATTCTTGGCGGAATAGTTTTGAATTTTTATCAGTCTTACATTTTTTTAATTGTTCTTCACAGCTTTCCCTTCAGTTTGTTGTTACTTCCTGACTCCATCTTTATTAAGGGAAACCTTTTCCTAACGTAGGTTTAACTCATTTGCAAATTGTTTTATTATTAGTTTAATAGAATATCCTGTATCCAGGAACGCATACGTTTGTGTCGTTTTGTTTATGTTAACAAACGTTACTGGCACTACTTAGTGATAGGTAACTAGTGTTTTCATGTTCAATTCATGTTTATTTATGGTTGTACTGTTTCCATTTCTTTGTTCTTGTGTAGATAATGAAGCATTTGTATGATGTTTCTTTGTACATCCTTGTATCTCACATGTTTCGGTTTCTCTATAATTGACAATTGTGTGCACCTTAGTCTTAAGGCATCCAAATTACAATTGTTTTACCCTGGTGATCTTTTGTCTTTCCATCGGTGGTTTATTTATGAATGAAAAGTATTTAATCGTTTCATGTGATTTATTACATTCCAAATGTTCGTTGGAACAAATGTACGGTTTTCATTATTACAATAACAACACCTAGCACAGTAACAAACGCGTCTGGTCCCTATCACGGTCCGTTGGCGAGAGACACGGATTTTTTTCCCCAACGGGCGGCATTCTTAGCTTCGGATCCAGGGGCATGCAACCCTCGTAATCGACTATAACACCAAACAACCATGATGATTTCTGATCCTTTCTGTATTCGTTGTGTTGCGTCCAGCAACAAATCTCTTTTATCCGTAACCCGCCCGTTCTACAATATTATAATTAACTCAGTGCAATTAACAAACTTAGTTTTATCACAATATTTTTGGCGTTGGTGAACCGTCCCGTGAAATAGATACCCAAGCACGCCTCGCTCGTGTTTTTATCTATTCGCAGAACACGTAATCCTTTCGTTACATGTTTTGCATCATCTGCATTACCGTTTTTAGATCTGTAACGCTGACGTGGCAAATCGATCCTTAATCGATTCACATCACGTCGTGGTTCTCTTGCGCCATCTGTGGCGACTGGCCGTACCCAGCATCATCCATCAGAACCGCTGTTTATTTATAAATAACACATTGGTTTTCGTGTTTGTAAGTTACAAAGATCGTAATTTGAAAGCCGCTCGGTGTGTAGTGGTAGTGGAGCCGGTCTTTAACACAACAGGACCGGTACCATGATCTCATTCTGACCGTCTCTCCCTAGCGAAGAGAGACTAACCAGCTATGGTGGTAAAATCAGTCTAGTAAGCCGGTAAAACGACAGGCATGACTTCGGTCGCTACGCAAAGACGAAAAAGAATTTCAAGATTCTCTTCTCCGTGGATTGTTTATGCTTGGTGTTGCAAGGAGCCTTTCCGAATAAAAGGTTTATGCTAAAAAGTTAGAACTAGATCTTATCAGTGAAACGCTTATTAGAATTAAATCTGAGGGTTTAGACTGAGGGTTAAACTTTTCTACAGCAGGAATGTTGTCTATTTTAAATTCCCTTAATTCAAGTTTATATCTAATGACTTACAGACTGGCTAACAACGTAACACTACATAAAAACTGAAAATAAAAGAATGCTGGAAATGGAAAGTAAAGCGAAAACAAGAAGAAAAGAACCAAGTGGTTAGTTAGTTTTAACTTGACTGATTGTGTTAGCTGAACAACTTTTTTATCAACATAGATGTTTTTTCCCGATTTGCAAAGCCTTACTAGATCAAGATCAATTCGATCTTTGATCATATCGATGCCAATAGTACGGAGTTGGTTGATAGGAAATCTCCAAGGGAGGTTGAATATGATTTTTAATAATCTAATCTGAATTTTATGAACTATTAACATGTTGAAGTTGGAGCAATTGGTCCAGACATTCGAATCATAAAGTAAAACCGGGAGAATGATCTGGCGGAAAACAATTATCTTGTTCTCAAGGGAGAGACTTGATTTTCGGTTAATGATCGGATATAGATTCTTAAGGAGACTTAAGGTCTTTGTAGCAATATGGTTTACATGCGGCTTAAAGGACAGTTTATAATGCATCCGTACAGAAGAAGCCCCAAGAATTATCGTACTCATTAAGCAGTTCTTTTTATATGGGAAGACCATCGCCTATGTATTGATTGCATTCACTTTGTTCTCCAATGTACTGGGTGTATACATCAAGCGCACGCTGTAGACCATAATGGAGTTGGGACAGTCTGTTATTACTATAGATGATGGCTGTGTCGTCAGCGTAAAGTGATAAAAAGGTGTTTTATGCAAGATCGGGAAGGTCTGAAGTGTGTAAGTTGAATAGGAGGGATCCTAGGTTATTTCCTGGGGAACACCAGCACAATTCGGGTATGGATCCGATCTTCCACCATTCAAGTATACCACTGAATGGCGAGTCTGTAGGTAACTTTGAATTATTTTAGTGACGTAGGTTGGAAAGCCAAGCCTCACTAGTTTAAAAACAAGGCCATTGGGCCAGCCATTGTCCAAGGCTTTCTCAATATCAAGAAGAGCGATTGCAGAAGACATTCCTCTGTGTTTGCCAGAATTGACAATGTTGACAACGCGCTGAAGTTGATGAGTAGTCGAGTGTCCTTTACGAAAACCAAACTGCACATCCGCTAGAACGCGGTTGGCAATACAGAAATCCTGCATGCGAATGTTGATCAATAAAATTTTACTGATGGCACCTTTCCCGGTTGCTTTCCTGGAAATTTGGAGAAGTTGGAGTTGGAGAAAATTTTGGATACAGAAACTATGGCTCTTTGACCAAAGTTTTCCAGCGTCATGTTGAAAATTTGATTAAATCCAGGGGCTTTGAAGTCAGGACTGAATTTAATTAATTTCTGGATTTCTTCAGGGGTGGAGAGATCCGACTCAGGGATGCTGATGGCAAGATTATCCATGCAACGATCAACAGTTGCTTTGTGCGGACTGCGAAAACTTTTCCCAATCCAGTGAGAAAGAGAGAACTGTTCAGCAAGGGTTCGAACTTTGTCCTGATGACAATGAACTGTCATCACTGTCATCACTGATTAAATTGTGGTACCGATTTCGGACGATTTCGTAGAATTTTCGTAAGTCTCCAGAGAGGTCGTGAACACTTCTTAAAACTACGAACTTTTCTCGCAACTCTCGATTGTGAAACTCTTCTATCCGATTTGAGTCGATTTTCGCAAGGTGATGGTACGCATCATGGAACGCCTTTGTAGCGTCACATCGCGTGTGACTCATGTTGATGAGGTGACTTTTGACTTCCACAAGAGGTACGGAGCGAGACTCGGCATCCTTCATGTTGGTGTCCAGACTTGCGAGGGCAGCGTCAATGTCGGAGGCAGTGTTAGGGACTTCGGTGACGACAATTGAATCCATGATGAGCAAATGCAAATTAATGTGAATGTCCTAAGCGTATAAACCTAATATTTGTATGGGTTTCATCACTGCTAGTTTTGCCTAGTTACCTAATTCTGTAATGCCTCGGCGCGATAAGTGCTCCGTTGACCGTGTTTGATTGTACCCTTGCGCATTCATTAACGGGTCACGGTCCAGTGTTCGTCATCCACTTTCTTATGATCCCTTTTACCTGCATGCTTATGCTTCGCGTGTTGTTTTTCACGCTTCCTTCTTCAACCACGCATCGCGCTTTCGCCTTTTTATTTTCCTTGTGTTCATATTCGTCAGCGATATCGTTGCATTCTGGCTTTCCTATTTTATTATTATTTTTTTAACTATTTTATGTTGTTAGAATTCTCGGAGTGAAAAGAAAAGATCTTGTTCTAACGTGGTTTAGGTAGCGCGCTCTATATTCGTCTGATTTATGAATTCGTATTTTTTTTCTATCGCTTAGGTTGCACAAAATATGACTCACTTCATTTATTAAACATCGGGATATCTTTGGAGATTTGGGTTTGCCAGGTGCTGCTACATTTCGTTATTTGTGCGTATCGCTGGATTCATACGTTGGGCCGTTCCATGATTCATGTTTTATTTTAGGCCAGCAACGACAATTCCAAGTGATGAGTTGCAAATTAGAATATTGATTATTGAATATTGAATATTGAATATTAAAAGAGTTACGCAGCATGCCCTGCACAAGCACGATCCAGCCTGACAAACACCGGCACGTTAATTGCTGACAATATTGAAGTTCACGAGCCGCCTTCGATTGGTAACTGAAGCACTCAGCAACAGCAATAAGCGTGCAAAGCTGACGACGCATGTCTGCACACGCAAAGCCATCCGATCATTAACCTCACACGTGGATAGCTACCACCGCATATCCGAACCATTAAATCGTCGATCCCGCCAATGATAAAAAGGTTTAGTTAGAGAACAAGAATCAGTTTCTATTCAAAGCTCAAAAAGTGTAGACGCACCGCAGAAGGTTGAATTTAATAAAAATAAGTTTGTTTTTAATCCAAACTGTGGCGTCGAATACTGTTGAATTAATGCTTAACTTTAATGTTTTAGATAATGTTCAATGAAATATGCGAACTTAATAAACCGTTAATAAGAACTTAGAATTCGGAACAAAATGATTTTAGAACTAGTGAAATGAACTCTACAAGTAATGATAATTTGTATTAGAAATGAACTACCAGGACAGGGGAATAAAAGGTCTCAAACCAATTGCCACGGGAGCAAGTGCGGTTAAACAATATCACTACTTCCTCTTCTAATTCACGATCGGTGAAAATTTTACAAACACATTATAATTTCTCGTAATATCCAACACAACAAAAGCAAATTTGACGAAGATAACCAACGAAAATTAAATGGATGTTATGATTGCGTACTTCACAATGTTCCTAACTCACGCTCATGAAAAGTTTGTTCCACTTGTTGAGCTTTATCAGTATAAACTGGTTATTCTCTCTTCTACGTTGGAGAAAAATAAATTCAGAAATGTATTAAGACAAAGATGGCAAAGAGATAGGCGTAATGTTAGATTAAAATCAGCTTATAACAAAATAGCAACAGAAATTAAAACTGAGATAATGGCTGCAAGGAACAACGCTTGGTCGAATAATCTATTAAAAATTAACACAGCTCCAAATAATAACAAATTACGGAAGTTTGTCAATTATGATAGTTTATCAATCTGAAAGGCAGTAGCAAGACCATACCCCCTTTAAAAAAAGATGGTATTACCTTGTTAACCAAC
>JXWZ01007909.1:0-16426 GCA_000956215.1 Anopheles farauti No. 4
TTTTTTGATATGATCGTTACTGATGTAATATTACTTAGTTTTTGAATGAATCAAACAATAATATCTTAAAATTAACCAAAAATTTAACCGCTTGATGCTTGAAACTTTTTTATGATGTAGATTTGTATTAACGGCTGTTTTGAATAACTAACAAACTGTCAATTGTACCAGCACAGTCATACAATTTTAGCGCTCCAAACATTGATTTTCAATTTTAATTTATATTGCTTTGGTAAACTTTAAAATTGATATTTTGTATTTATAATTCCTAAAACATATTAAGCTTTATTTCTGAACTCATTTTTCAGTAATATCGTTTTTGCAATAGCGCAACAATTGGTGCAAAAATAGCACAACAATTGGTGCTTTTTAGTGGGTTAGGAAAAACGATATAACTTATGATTTACGAGCTCAGTCTGCAAAATTGAACAATGAAAATGTGAATAAAACTTGTGTCTACCATAAACATCTCAGTTCTTGAATTTTGGTTCAGTAGATTTTGTATAATTAATTTTTTCGTGTAAACGCTGTACAAACTCGTCCATAATTGGTGCACTTACCCTATATTCCATCTAATCTAATAACCGGATAAGATAGCTAGAGAGAAAGAGAGAGAGAGAGAGAGAGAGAGAGAGAGGGCGAAATAAAGATAAAGAAACAAAATGGAGTAGGTTCAGCGAGACAGAGATAACGAATAACGTGTAGAAACCATAAGATATAAACAAAAATAAGGAGTGAGAGAGTGTGTCTAGAGAAAAGAAAAGGCATGTACAGCGAAGCAGTGAATCGAGAAAAACGGAAACGGACAAAATCGCGCGCGACGGAGCAGTGACACCAGGCTTATTGTTTGCAATCAATTATTGGTACAAATTGGGCACGGTTAACATCATAAACATTTTTGTTTTGTTTTTTTTACATTGTTACATTATTACGCTATTAGGTTTGTTTTAACATTATTATCACTAAGTAACAACATGATTTCATATTACACATATCATATTAAAAACATGTCAAAGCATAATTTACAGATGTCCTCTTCGATAAAAAGTGATCAATGCAAAGACAATTTTAATTGAGCTTGTCGAATTTTTGTTTACAATTTGGTTATTTTCTATTCTACTCCAGTATTTTCCCTATTTTCTGTTTATTCTACGCCAGTATTTTCCCCCGTATAATAACAGTAAAAGTGGTGAAAAAAGAAACAATAGAGACAGATAGTTTTACCTTATTGGGAACATGCTAGCTACAGAAATTCTAGTGTTTCCCCCTATACATTTTCTTTGATAAATATGTTTCATATACCTAGACCAAGAACAACGTCGATTTAATGATGACAATGATAATATGTCAGTGATGACTCTTGACAGACTGATTCCAAGATGGTTCGATAAAAAAGTGTCAAAGACTAATCTCTTTGTTATGAATATCTTGGCTTATGTTGCTTACTTCAACTTCATCATGAATGTCAAAATGCTGAATATTCTACCATCCAATTTATCTCCCGGCTTCTAAACAAAAAGCTCGATAATCTTTGTGCGTCCACTTCCTATATTTGAAATGAATTTTTAGTGGTTTTCTTAATGTTATAATAGAATACTTGTTTCTATTGTGAAGTTCTTGGTGTCAAGCATAATTATTTAGTAAGGTTCATTTTGTAACATGGCTCGTAAAGCAGAAATACAACTTCAAGATACTCCAGTTGATTTAATATCAGCGGTAAAGTTTGCACCTGTTATAAACAAGTTTTTGCTGGTTTCATCATGGGATACAACAGTGCGTTTATACGATATTGTGAATAATACTTTGCGACATAAATTCTTTCACGCTTCGCCGGTACTAGATTGTGCATTTATGGTATGAAAGCAACATACATACACAGTAGAGCGACGTTTATCTGAGGTATTGGATGTCGGTTAGATTTCCGTCAATCGAATTGTATGTACTGCCAGGTTAACAAATGTATATATTTTATTAATATTTCTGGCAGTCAATCAAAATACAATGACTAAACAATGTTTATTATAAAATGTTTTAATTTGAAATGCAATCCTATGTTATAATAAAATATATCATAATTCGAATGCGTAACTACATATTTTACGCAAAAGAAATACTACCTTGGCTCCCTAGAAAGTCTATAACCTAGAATAATCGTCGTCTTACTGTATTTTGTGCGGATATTAAACCATCAACTTTTTTCAGAATTCTACAAAAACGATAAGTGGTAGCTTAGACCACATCGTGAAATTGTACGACCTAAACGCACACGTAGAAACAATGCTCGGAAATCACGATGCGGCCGTCAAATGTGTTGAACATTCATCAAAACTCAACGCTATTCTAACTGGCAGCTGGGACAGGACTGTAAAACTGTGGGACGTACGTGCAAAAGAATGCGTGGGAACGTACGAACAAAGTAATGGAAAAGTTTATTCTATGAGCAGTATCGAAGAAAAGCTTGTGGTTGCGACTTCAGAACGTAAGGTGTTAATTTGGGATCTAAGACAAATGGACCATTACATAGAACGGCGAGAGTCATCTTTAAAATATCAATCTCGCGCCGTTCGATGTTTTCCTAATAAAGAAGGTTATGTGATGAGTTCAATTGAAGGACGAGTGGCAGTAGAATTTTTCGATCCAAAATCCGAAGTGCAAAAGAAAAAATTTGCCTTCAAATGCCATCGTGCGAAAGAGAATGATATTGAACTCATCTATCCGGTAAATGCCATTAGTTTCCATAATGTATACAACACTTTTGCCACTGGTGGTTCTGATGGATATGTTAATATATGGGATGGTTTCAACAAAAAAAGATTGTGCCAATTCCATCTTTACGACAGTTCTATTTCGACCTTATGCTTCAGTGACGATGGTAGTACTCTGGCCATAGCTTGTTCTGTTATGGATGAAACACAAAATGCTCCTAAGTCTCCAACAGAACCAACGCTTTATATACGTTATGTCAATGAACAAGAAACACGACCGAAATAGCAAAAATAAGGGATAGGTTGTTTACTATTGTATGTAGTCGTAGATGGTAGAACCATTTACCATGAAATAAAATGTACTATCCAATTTATTCGATGTTTTCCCAACATGATAGTAATAAAACACTCGATTTTTACAGCCGATGCTGAATTAAACGAATATATAAATATATGCTATAGAAAGTTTGTCATGCTGTCTCAATAATAAAGAATAATTGGTATTGCACATTCGTTCATCTAGTATTCCGTTTGCAAATGAGAAAGTGAATCATAGCCTGCAATCCCATGTAGCAAACCACAAATATATCACTGGTTTAGTTTTCCGATATACATTATCTTTTAGCTATATACCATAATATACAATATACAATAAGTTATTCACATTCTTAGAATTTCAATGAGTTCGACTTGACCGACTTGTTCATCCATCGTTCAGTGTATGTTGTTTATTCACATGTGTTTTACCTCTGTTAGTTGACTGCGGGACTCGGTAATTACATGGGCGCTGTAGTCGGTCCGTCGCGAGCGATCAAATTGCACGTGGTATCAAATTAAATATGACAGAACTCGTCTCCGAGCGATATTGCCGTTCATCTTGTCGTGAGACGCAAAGAAAAAGTTTCATTTAGCTGGATTGTCGCGAGGAGTTTTTTAATGTAAAATGTATGTTGACCTCGCTTGTATCATCCCTAATAAGTTTTATTACTCCAATTGATGAACAACCGTTTTGAAATAGAATGCAATGTAACGAGGAAAAAAATGGCATGGGATGCCCTAGGAGTGTGTTGACCATGCATGGTTTGTTAAAATGGAAACTGATTATGTTAATATTTTGTTTATGTTCGTTTATGTGTCGTTATACATAAAAATCGATAGCGAAACGCATTAGCAGTGACCGCCTCTTACGATTCACTCGATGACAAAAAAAACTACACCATGGTCTTGGTATGAATGAATGATGTCTTGATGCCACAACAATGAACAAACTATGTCTCTCTCTCCCTCTCCCTCTCGCTCTCTATCTATCTATCTCTATCTCTCTCTCTCTCTCGCTCGCTCTCTCTATCGCTCTCTCTCTCTCTTTCTCTCTATCTCTCTCTCTCTCTCTCTTTCTCTCTCTCTCTCTGGAATCCTAATTTCGATTCTGGCGTTTATAAAATTGAACAATAAATTTTTTTGCCAACTATCAAGAGACAAAAAAATGTTAAACCTCAACGCATAAACATCGCAACGCATTGTGCATAAACGCAAGCTCCCAAGAACGTCACTCACGCATAATAACGTCCTCAGTGCGGTAGCAGTGGTTGCTGAGTTACGAAATGTTTATAAAAACACTTTATATTAAAAGCGTATCAACATGAATAAAAACATTTGATATAATTTATGCTCATGTTTGCCTTTCACACACTATTGTAGATATACACATTAGTTGAACATCATGTGCTTATGACCAAATAACATGACTGATTTTGTTTTTCCAAACTCTGCATGAAAAAACGTCTTCTTTACATACAATTTAAAACGCTCTTTTACTTTGTTTTTAGTTAAACCGCTCTCTCCATCCGCAAGACAGGGGGAATGAGAATAAGTAATATACGCTGTACGTATCGTGAGTTAGGTTATGTTCGGATAGACATTAATAAGCATTTAGCATAACATTAATTCTGAATGAGTTAATTTTAGTTACTTTGAAATCTTTGAAATTTGTTATTGAAATAATGTGGTTTTGAGTTGTTTTGTTGAATTAACCGATAGAATACCATGTATAAAGTGGATCGCGTGCCTGCCGCTTAGAACATGTTGTATGTAATTAGAAATGATTTAATGATTAAGTTACACGTGCTCATTTTAAATTTTATATAAAAATACAATCTCATTGGCATGAAAAGTTTGCTAAATACCCTACTGGCTATTCCAATTCAATACACCAAAAATCAATTCGTAATAGGCGTTTAAACACTAATCAGGGGTTCTTATTTTACACATGAAAGCTGTATTTTTGTGTCATGCTCTGTTTAAATAAATTCACGCAATCGCTTTCCTTTTAAATTAATAGACGTACTTTATATGTTTTTTAAATAGAACTGTATACATAATGTATCAACAAACAAATTAAATAAAAAACTAAACAACATTAATATAAGATCGAAAAATTTAAAAACATATACGATGCGTTCGTAAAAGAAGTGCAATAAATTTGACATGAATCTACAATGGAATCTACAGTCTACAATGGAAAGAATTTGAAGTTCCTTCAGTGTGAGAATTATTGGATTCACTTGACTCATAAGTTTGACTCGACTCATTGCACGAACATTAAAATATCTCCGGTAATGCAGAGACAATTCAATTTTAAGTTCCGGTTGTGGTCATGATGAACGTCAACGCACTGTATGTGCTGGATTTGTGGTGAATAAAACGTATATTTCGTTCTAGTTTCGTTACCCTCCATCTTTCATCTGTTTCTTCTCTCTATCTCTCCTATTGTAAACCATGTCCAGCAGTTTGTGATACATACATTTTCGCATGAGTCGGAGTGTTCCGATGTGAGAGATATGCACAAGTATTTATGATTTACTGGTATTTTGGTGAGTATCGGTATTTATGTTTTGCATTCATTGTTTTTTCGTTGGTCTCTATGGTCTGCCACTTCGGTGAGTTAGCAGGGTAATGAGCTTACAATTTGATGTTTTACATACCGCTATCGTGTGCAGTGAAATCACAATTGTTGTGGATAGGAGTTTTGCTCCTTGGCACTCTTCGAATGACAGCGAATGCTGTCACCGAAGGATGTCCTCACGATCGGCAGTCACGATCGGGCGGCTGACCAGATCAAATGCGCTAGCTGTTGTGATCAGGATGCAGCCATGACTTACGCAGCCAACATACTCGCTCGGTGCTGTCTGACAACTGACAGCACACGAAGTGGAGTAGTATTCGGTGTGAGTGTTTCGGCTGTACTAAAACATACAAGAAGATGCTCTCTCTTTCCCTGCAATAGGCACTTATGATAGGCGCCTAAATGGACCTGGAGTAGGATGATTGACGGCACAGGATCACTCTCCAGCGGGCTTCGAGGTGAACAACCGCAAGCGTCTTTTGTCCTGTGTGAGTGTGTCTGTTTTATTATGTGTTTTACTTAATGTACCTTTTACTTGTTATACAATAAACTAGCCGTCTAAGGACACAAAACTAGCGATTCGTATTACAAAATATTGGAGAGGCGTTATTTTGTCAAATTGCTCAGTTCAGCTGTTATGCTCATTGTTGTGGACAGGACACAGCCTCGACTTTCACAGCCAATCTACCAACTCAGTGCTATCTGGCAACTGACAGTACAAGAAGTGGAGTAGTGTTCGGCGTGAATGTTTCGCCCGGACCGAAACATGTGGGAGAAGCGGATTATAGGTACCAGGAAGATGCTGTCTCTCTCTCTGGGATATAACCGCTTGGGATCGTTATCTAACGAGACCATAGAAGGCACATCGACAAATTGCGCGTATTCTGCATACAAATTCAAAACACTATTTCTGCGCTCTGTGTTGAAGTGCGTGTATTCCATAAATCTAGCGCAGAAATTTGGAAAAATGTCTATGTTTGGCCAACGAAGCGACAGAGAAAACAAAATCGTGAGAAAATAAAGCCCGTGTGCGCGCTATTTTAAAGTTTGACGGTTGAAGCGAAACAAAAAATATATCAAATCAAGACAAACTGGTGCGCGTCGCAATTACATCCGTTGTTGATTTGCTGGCTTAGCAAAATTATGCGATTAATTTTAAAATACGAGTGATGTTACGAACGTGCACTTTTATCGGCGTCGATAAGTACCGTTTAATACGATGTTATTTAAGAAATTGGTAGACATATACATTGGTATACATTAAACAGGGTAGTTGTATAGTCATAATATTATAATTTGAAATTGCTAGATCTTCAGGGGTTTATTTGTGGTAATACACGAAAACTGAACGATCGTGACTTCATTTAACGTGTTCGCTTATTCGGGTCACCAGTTTATAGGTTCGCTTGATCGTTCGACTGCAGCAGAGGAGAACTTACTCGCGTCGTTGTTGGATTGGAACAGAGTTCGTATTTAGCGCTAAGGTTTAACGTAACATAGTTCTTCATAGATCTTAGGATTAGTTTCAGGACTTACATACCATAGAGGAACGCTTAAAGAGTTGACTATTCCGTCGTTACCATAACTGTTACTGGTGTTGGTGTATATGGCGATGGGGTTGGAGAGCCAGCGTTTGCTACTGCGGTGTTGGTGTAAGATGCATGTTTTGTGTCAAATTTGCAAAACGGTTTTTCGGTTGCTGTTTGGCGAATATAGCATGACTCATCGTCTCATACGCCCGTCTTCGAATACATTATCCGCGTATTACCGATCTTTTGTTTGACGATGTTTAGTTTTATTTCGTAGCGTAGCAATGTGTTTGCACTGTATCTTTCGTGTAATCAGCGTTCAACAATACTTGGAAATATATTAGACATCGACGATGATGCTTTTTAAAACTTATTCGTTAATTATTATTGCAAATGGGTTTCTTTTTTTTATATTGGACAATAATTAATATGATTGCAAATCAAATCTACAAAATTATAAAACATTTTTAAATTTTATATAATTTTGCTATGAGGAATACAGGATAATATTTTTTTCGCAACCGGATGTCAAAGAAACAAACAAACAAAAAAATCATAATAGATTTGTTTCGTCATTGTTAAACAATTGTCATCGTCTTCAGCGACGCCCTCCTAGTATGATTGCATCGCACTAAGCATCGGTTGATTTGAACTTGCGAATCACAACTACATGTCATTAGAGGCTTCAACTCCTCCCGAGTTCTGAAATACAAATTGTGCTGCATGGTGGCAAAAGTTATACATAAAATCATTCGAATGGGATGGTTTCGAATCTTTCGAATGGGATGGTGATGGTTTATCTAAACTGCACTTATTGAAAATATCATGTTTAGATATTTCATTGATTTTATGGCGAAAATGATGATGATACAAATAAGCAAATGCGAAAAATAAAAAAGGCGTTTTTTGACTCGCTAATTATTATCTAAAGCACTTCTTTATCTATTCATGTTTTCGTTTTTCATTAAGAAAAACAGGTGAACAAATTTTCTATTTTTAGATTAATGTTATATTATGTTTATATACTTGTAAACTATGATTTTTTATTTTAATCATACGTAAACCATTTTCCTTTTTTCTCTCTTTTTCTGTTGTATGTTTGCGTCCATTCATTTTTTTCATGTACACCAACTATAAAAAATACTTTTAAAATAAATTCTGGCTTTTACATCATTTACACTATACTGTACCAATTCTTCCTATACAAGGCTATATCAATTACATATCGGTTACTATCGGTTAATTGCCCATTTAGAACAATGTTACCTGTTCCTCGCAATAGCGTAGGAAAAATATCGAGTTCGTTAGATATTACAGTATGATTTACGAGAGTCATCAACGCAAAGTCTATGTCAATATCATCATGCTCTTGGATAATTTTAACGCGCTCTTTTTGTCTGTTAAGAATGCTGCAAATATTACTTTCGTGATCTTCACAAATTACTAAAAACATCAGCGCGTAAGCATTGCTAATTTTTCTATGCAAAGTGATGGATTTCAAATAGTATTCAATTGGTAAACCATCATTTTTGCGAACATGCATTCCAACAAACTGAAGATTTGCTACATCTTTATTACCACTAAATTTAGCTTCTTGCATGCTCGATTGTTTCAATATATCGTTTGCCGTTTTCAATGCATCCATACGAAAGCTGAAAAAAGTTGAAAATAAAAAATAGTATGCAGAACTTTGTTAAGCGTATTTGATACAGTACCTAAAAAAATCTGTAAGGTGTTCCCATGGTAGTTCCATGATCTCTTGTAGACGTTTGGTTTGGTTGTTTAGTATGTAAAGCTGATTATGATCGTCTGATATTTCGATGTGTGTTTCGTCGTTGAGAACATATGTTTTTGGGTTGTAGTAGCATCGAACAAATTCCTTATCGATCTCTTCAAATGGTATTCTGTTTAAAAAGAAAATGTATGAAATATTGAGTTTTAATTGAGCCATTAATCAAATATTATGATAATAAACGAATATTATATTCTATTACCTTGCAAATAGCTGGCTCAATTCTTTCCGAGTCGTTGCGGGTAACATAAATACAATTTGATGCTGTTGTATTTGAGCAATTAAGCTGTTATGAATTGCTACTAGTGAAAAGTAATGCCATAAACTTTGTAATAATGTGCTACCAACAAATGCCGTAAATACGATAGAACGCTCCAGCGGGCATATTGATTGATTCGTTTCTTTAAGAAGAACTAGACTTGTTGGATCAGAGTCTATGTTTAGCATATCAATAAATTGTTTTACTTGACGTTTATGCCATTTTTGAGCATATTTGCTTGATTGGTTGCCAAATCCAAATGTATTCTTTGACGCATGCCGAACAAACTCGGGACGGTGTACGGTGTCCATTATTAGCCATATAAAAGTAATGAACGATACGGCCAGGATAAGCGGCTTGATGTTCTTTCGAATTCCCTGTACCATTAAACGCATCATCGTAAGTATTTGATCGTGGCTTGCAAGCACTCCTACTTTTAAATACTCGTTTGGTTGATGATGTAAAGTTTGATAGTTGATAGATAGTTTATCAAGAGCAGAGTTGGATTGTTTATTCTATCAAACAATATTTGAATAAATAAATATCATCCAAGCAATGATATTACATTAGTTATGAACACCACATCATTTTCAGAACAGAAACCGACACGATTTTACTTTGTTATTGCCGAAGCGTTGGAATACAAGTATGTTTCCTGATTGAAAGCAAATTTAACACTGTCAAATGTACCATAATCGTGGTAAATAGATTGATAAGCCCACTTTTTTCATTTTCAAAGATATCAAGCAAAGTAACCAATGGCAACATGACTCAGCGATACCGGCTGCTATACCATTCCATGCTGATAACATCGCTTATATTATCCCATGCTGATAACATTGCTCACATATGGACACTTGCTACACGTTTGTGATAATGGAAAAGATACCCAACCCATCAGATGTAAGCTTCCACCAGTTGCACATGAGAGGCTTTTCTACTCAACTCACTACGGCCACTCTTCTCATTACTGCTTGAATTTAATTTCTTCATACATCTCACGTCTATTTGATTCATGTATCAGTGGCACGTGAGGAGATTTTCGACTTAACTCTCCCTGGTAAATTTTCTTTTGGTAATAAAAAATCTATGAAAGATTAAACATAACTTCTAAATGGTTTTTTGAGTGTGCTAAGCGCGGTAGCTACCAAAGATAGTAAATATTCTCTATTTACTATTGAAAAAGGAATTTAAAAAGGGCTGTGTCTTTACAGAAATAGTTAAATAGTGTATTTGAAGATGGACTTCACACGACTAAATTATAATGTATAAGCCAGCCTTCGTACTGGATACGACACTAGCAGTGCCTTAATCCTCCATGCTATCTCAGTGCTCTGTGCGTTGCACTCCTATGATATTTGAGCGTTGCTCACATACAGCTTTCCAGGCCTTCGGTTGATCTTCGGTTCGTTATTTGCTTCGTATGTGGAGGACCCGTTTTCTCAGTTTCAAGCATCACGTCCATAGTACGTTTGGCAGCCCAAAACGAATCTCAACATACACAAGAATTCGAAAATTTAACATGCGAGAGTGATCTCGGGCAATCATACCTTCTCTATTCCTTTTATTTTGAAGATAGCATTGTTATCTGCACATTCAGTACGAAGCCGGGCTGGAACGTGATCATTTCCTCCCGATCACGTTTTTCATGGGTAGTGAAAACGTATGTTATGATCAAATTTGCGCTCGGTTGATTTGTGTGGGATCTCACCGATGACAGCTAATGGTGTAATGGTTTATTAAAAGTAATGCATATAAAAAGTTTGCGTTAAAGTGGCCTAACTCTACGCAACAGTACAAAGTAAATATAATTCAACTATTCAGTTTAAACGTTTCGCATTGTAACACATGTCAAATGAAGGTATTACACGATATTGGCAAATAGCTACAATAGTTGCCACTCATGGATTTCCACCGCCTAGTAACCACATTAGAATGTTGAAAACAATGAACAAATGTTTTGAAAGATAGTTATGAAAGATATATTTCTAAGATTATGTTTTATATTTCATATCACTTACTTACAGGGCAAGGAGTTATGGAGATTCTATCTGATTCGTTCATCGGTAAGTCTGGGTACTCCATTGTTCAGTACATTATTGTTCTCCGTTTTCATCTCGGACGTTTTCATCTGTTACCTCGGTGGCTCTCTAGTACATACTGACGATGTGAAATTGCATCTTCCTGCATCCTCTTCCTGTGATTTTCCCATTCTCCGCTCTGCCGACATTTGCAGAATGGTGCATTAGGGACGAACTCATTTTTTGCATCTCTAAATGTTATATTATCTTGTTTGGTTGTTATGCGGACAAATGAATATTCAATTATCATCTACTTATCGCTTCTCTTCTGCGGGTCACTGAAGCCAAGGACCTAGTGGTATGGCTCGGCGACAAATTGAATTGAACCACATCTCAATTCAATAATGAAGCGAGCCAACCAAGTTCTGGGGCTTTTAACACTTATGGCATTCGAGGTACGTGACCTATTATGCCTTATTACTGTATTGCTGTAGCAAGCGTTCTGTTTTGGAATATGCCTGCGTGATATGACCACCCTTAGCAGTCACTGCGTTGGTTAAGTTGGAGAGGGTGCAGCGGAAGGTTCATAGTCTTACTCGCAAGTTATTAATCGCCAACTTCTTTCTTTCTAACATTGACTCCCCACTCTTATGTCGGCCATCCCCTTGTATATCAAGTCCCGCCGTTTGTGAGTTCATCCTCCTTTTGTCATCCCTTTGCATCGCACACGGTTTTCCCTCAGCGATCCTTGGTTGCACGCGTTATAAGATTTTAACTTTGTAAGTGATTTACTTCACTAGGACATCTCCCTAACATGTTTCCGTTCCCGTCTCCTATCTGCTTTTCTCTAATGTTTTCCCCGTTTCCTTGTTTAATTGTTTTACTATTAGACGCTATTGAACAACATTTGATACAATTTTAATTATAAATAAATAATGATATGTTGTAATTTTTCAAAATTTTAACAAAACAATTATGGATTAAACAAGCAAACGAGCTATTAAAAAACATATTTATGATTTTCTCAGAATGATCTAACAGTGTTGTTTTTAAATTTATTATATACGTTAACTATATGACAGAATATTCAAGGCTTCTATCAGTTAGTTTGGAATAATAGTTGATAATGGTCAGGCGGGAAGCCGACAAGAATTTAAAACAACAAGCAACAAGAAAAACAGCATATACAGATTTGTCTGAAGAAGTTTGTCTTTTTGTATTTTGTTGATTCTGAATTACTTCATAGTATTTTTCATTGATGAAAAATGTTGTTAAAAGCACAATAAACATTTATTATTTGCTATTCCACTTTTCTGTGAGTGGTTCAAGTAGCAATATATAATTTGAACATTGCAAATCGCAGTTTTTTCTCAAGCTTGAATAAACAAAATAGGATGAGAAACGCTTCTGAAACAAGTAAAACATACTACTTAGAAGATCCAACGCCAAAAGCGGCGATTTTATTTTAAAGAGTTAGCACATTTTTATCATAACAGCCACCACTTACACCAGAACTTTAATAAAAATCTTTACACGTAGAAACAATGTTAAAAATCCGAACAAATCACACGACGACCATCCTGATTCAATGTAAAAACAGTATCTCTGGCAGATATGTTCCCTACCTATAATTTACAGCTATTTCGTAGACTTAGGCTGGCGACTTATAGGTTGAAACGAGGCGAAGGGTGGCGACCATATGGCGACATGTAAAATGAAACGGGGTGAGGAACACAAAATATGTGAGTGTGTGCGAGAGCAATCGCAGAAAACAAGAATGTGTTTGTGCTCCTGATGTAATTTTGAGCAAGTGTTCATTTTTTTCCTATTTCATGGATTTCTCGTTTCGCTTCAACTGTCTTCTTTTCTGTTATAACTACTCCGCGCTGTCACCTCAACAACCAAAACAGATCTCACATTCCCAGGTGTTACCATTTTGATCGTTCTGCATTTTGCGTGTAATTTTGTCGTGCACAGTATCGTGTGTTTTGTGAGGTTTAGCAAAGTGGTTCAAGTGTTTTCCTAAATGATTCCAAAACTACCCTGCACAGCAAATAAGTATTTTGTATTGCCGTCTGTTGCAAAATGTAAAGTAAGCTAGATAAAGCGTCACAACTCGAAGTGCACAATGCAAATTTGAGCGTATAGAAATTGGTTTGTATTTTTAATACACAATACGTTGCCTATATATACGATATACAAGTTCTTCTTGATTACTTATAATTTCTGCATGGAAATTAAAAGCGTTCTTCAGAATATTTTTCATTGGCATGAGCATATTACTGAACGCCTTCAGAAGCGCTAGTGATTAGATGCTACGAGCATAAATTTTATGAAATTAACGCATTATGCGGACCGCGTGTTCAGGTAAGCTTGACTTTGCTAGTGCTGTTTGGCTCGTGGTAAAAATTTTAACAAGGTAAGGCAGTTCTTATCAGGTACAAGTGGCGTAGCTGGTGTTGCTGTGCTTTTTTGGAATATTCCAGACCCGAGCCACCTTTGGAATATTCCACACCGAGCCGTATGGGAAAATCCCACACGTGGACCGCGTATCCAAGTACAGTCAGTAACACAACTATACGACCATTTGTTTTTTGCGAATAAAACGAAAAGTTATAGAGATAGCTAAAAGCAATGTTGAGCAAAGATGAATCTTGTAAAATAATACAAATTTCTATCATTTTTGTTAAATTTTAAAACTGCTGTTACTATTTTTTTCACAATGGTCAAATTCGTTCCCTGTAACACAACTATACGACCACCTACGAATATTGGGGGTTTTCGATAGAAATAACCCATTTAAAATTCTTTTAAAAAAACTGTAGTTTTGAACGTGCAAAAACAGTATACAGAAATTTGTCAGAGATTTATAAACAGTTCAATGCTCTCAGTTTTCAAGGTCAAAATTGGTTAATTTGGGTATTTTGATTTGTAGTAATGTTTAGGTTCATTATTTGTTTGTTTGAATGGTGGAAAAATAACCTTTCTAAACATGTACATATTATTCGATTTTAGTATTTACAAAATGTTCAATAAAATTAAGAAAGTATATTAAAAAGGAGCAAATTGCGATGCAAGTATCTTTAAAATTCTATATAAAATCGGAAATCTTATGTATCAAAGAACCCTTTTGTTTTACAAACATTTAAGACGTTAGAGAATCCAGGAAAATATTTCAAAAATCATCCTTTGCTCCATTTCATCCTTCACCCCAAATATTCGTAGGTGGTCGTATAGTTGTGTTAAGGTAGCGATTTTGACCATTGTGAAAAAAATAGTTACAGTAGTTGTAAAATTTAACAAAAATCATAGAAATCTGTATTTTATTACAAGTTTCATCTTTGCTGAACATTGCTTTTAGCTATCTTCTCAAGTTTTCGTTTTATTCGCAAATACGCAAAAACGGGTGGTCGTATAGTTGTGTTACGGACCGTACCATCGGTGTTGTTGTTGGTGCTGCGTTCGTCTTCGCTGGGCTTGCTACACAGACCGCGTAGTCTTTCACTTCCCGATCATTAAGATGGTGATTGTGGGATTGGAATCGGCTGCTTGCACGATAGCATCTAGTTAAAAAGTCCAAGAACGGTTCATTAAGTAAAATGTTGTTTGGCATAGCGTTTTTTATACTTCCGATGCTGCGCAGTTTGTGCGTTGCGACGCACTTTCTATTGGTACGGTTTGGGACACTTTCAACAATTTACAATATTTTAACACTTCCTTAGCTTTTAGCACGCAACCACGACATTTGTACATACTATCTTGCCCGACACATTATCTGCATGATAAATTATTAAGAAAACACTTGAACTAAAATGATCACAGAACCTTTCACTTTGCCCAATCAATAAAGCTTAACAAAATGCTAACACCTCGATGGAATTGTAAGCAATTGGAATGCCACTTTGGTTCTGGCTTTGTGGCAATATTTCGCAGTAGTTAGAAAGGGAACGTGGATAGTTCAAGCGAAATAGAAATACATTTCATACGCATCAAACACGAACACCAACTCAAAATTTTACCTTTGACTCAACGCATTCTCACTTTCACGCACACACTCTAATGTTTTGTTCTCCTCACCCCGCAAAGATGTAGCGAACCAGACACCAGCAAACCCTACAAACAATTGACAGCTAGTTTGTTGGCGAGGGGTATTTGCGGAAAGCTGAAACGGGGTAAAGAGCACAAAACATGAGAGAGTGTGCGAGAAAGTAAGAATGCGTTTGAGTCCCTGGTAGAATTTTGGACGGAAGCAATTGACGAGGTAACTTAATGAATGCACGTAAAGTTTAAATTAACCACCAATCATGCTCTTACGTTTGAACATACTACTTTTTTTACAGAAAAGTAGCAGATCAAAACAACGCATAGCTATCGTTACACGTTTACACGTCAAAAGCATTGAAGCTGCACTATGTTGTCGCGGCTGATGTATTCTTCTTGGTAAAATTCTGAACGCGGTCCTTATCAGGTACAACTGGTGTAGCTGGTGTTATTCCAGGCGCGGACCGTGTATCCAGGTACCATCGATGTTGCTGTCGGTGCTTGTCTTCGCTGGGCTTATTACACGGACCGCGTAGCCACCTTGAATCGGCGTTGTTGCGGCCTTTGTACTTGTACTCGGCAAGGCGTTTACACGAACCCCATACCAGTTCGAACCATCATGAAATCAGCGAGAGCGACACTGACACTGAGTGTTACTAAGGCTGCTGTGCTGGTCATCAGGTCTTTCTGATCTGTTGAACTGACGAAGCTTTAATCGGCCTAATATTAACAGGATCGCACTTTTTTATGGGAAGCATACATTTTAGCTACAAGAATAACGTACACAAAGTAATGCATTTTAGACAAATTTTTCACTTCACACTTGAACCATCCACTGTTTTGTTTTAATTTACCACTTATTTCCACGAAAATCTGACACCAACGGATAAATTCTCCGCATCCAAAAACTGTGTAACTGCTACCGCTCAAAAAAGTGTTGTTTATATTTTCAACGGTCGGTTTGAATAAACAGTTCAAGTGAAAAAAGAATCTGCTGTCCAGCCTCTACTTTTTACAAGAGAAAGAAGAAGAAACAGGCGACAAAATATCTCACGCACACGTATAAGGTAAGTGCACCAATTATGGACGAGTTTGTACAGCGTTTTCACGAAAAAATTAATTATATAAAATCCACTGAACCAAAATTCACGAACTAAGATGTTAATGGTAGACACTA